>CM038711.1:21175722-21190722 GCA_021613375.1 Megaleporinus macrocephalus
CTTGGGCCCCCCCTCTCCTGCAGAGGTGCCAGGATTCCTCTGGAAGGCCAGGTTATCAAACGCAAACAGCGGCCGCTGGATTCCCGATATGTGTGTTTGCGCAGCGGTGTGAATGGCGTGCTGAGAGGAAGAGGCGCCCGGGTTTCTGTTTGCTCTTTCAGAGTTCTGTGGACTCTCGGCGCCTGATCTGAAGGACACAGGCCCGTTCCTACGCCACTCGCGGCCTTTCGGTGCCATGATCAGATTTCCTGCTGCTTGATGTTGAGAGTAGGGAAGGTGTATTAAAGCGTGCAGGCTCTCATCCTGTCTCTGCTTACCCCGCGTAGGCATCTCTCAAACAAAAAAAAATATATATATATAATTTGTGATTAGTTTAACAGTGAATCTGCAGTGGTGGCAGATAATTTGACAAAACGGTATGCAGGAGTTGAAGCTAAATTTGGGGAAAAAATAAAATTGTTTTTTATTTTTGGTTTAGAACATTATGGTATTAATTACTGACCTTATTTTTGAGTCACCTTTCGACTTTTTATAGTTCTCCATGTTAGTCGTTGTCACTAGGGCTAAAAATGTATGTTATGGTGCAATTAAGGTATCTGACAGTTTAGGTTTATCATAGTGTCATAGTGTCATAGTATTGTAAAAATTTTATTAAATAAAACCAGTTTGGATATTTAACTAAACTTATTTTTAAAGAATAACAATTCTTCTTATTCTTGGATGCCATTACACGCTTAATAAGAATACTAACTATACAAAAAGGTTAGGGGAACAGTGTACTATTTACTACTACTCCATAAATGGGGTCTGTTTCAGGGGGAAATAGTTTGTAGGTAATGAAAAGATCTGTATGGATGTGACTTTTTACATATTTTGCTTTGATCATTTTTATTCCGATGGCGTGAAAAGTCAGCACTTCTTACTCATTGTGTTTGGATTAAGATCGTATCACTCAAACCACGTTTCCAGTTGTTCAGAGACTGATCTTGACCACATTCAACACTGGTGTGAATGGCGTACACAGTTACAGATACATAATTAGAAATGCATCTGCCAGGGGATAAACAATGCAAAACTCAGGAAACGCAAAGCTTGGGCAGATAAAGCTTCCTAGTAGAGCTCCCATTTGTCGATCATAACAAGAAATGCAAAAGTAAACAGATAAATAAAACGGATATGATGTGAAACCAATGTGTGTTTATGTAAAAGCAGAATATCTGATCTTATCTGGTCACATGGAATGTGTTTTATTAATAGTGTAAATGAAATAAAGTTCATCCTTTTTGCACCTCATTAGACAAAAAAAAATTGCACACAGTTCTACCTGAAAACAGCCTAAGAAGTCTAATAAAATAGCCTAATAATAATGAAACTCCACATTTAATATAATTAATATTTAAACTGCTTATCAAAACGAAAGGCTTTCATCTCTGGAGAAGTGTTTGTTTTTTTTCTCTTCCTCACTCGTCAAGCTGCTTTTGTTTACTTTGACTAAAAACCCACACAGTGCCGTCTCCATCATAGATCTGGGTCAATACCCCAAAATACTGCGGGTCAAGAAGGCAAAGAGTTTTTATTCTGTGGTTGATAGAACAGATCCAGGTGTCAGATTTTGCCTGGTACGTGCTTTGTGTGGACCCTCAGTGTAAGTTTTGGGACGCTCTGGAAGCTCAGAGCCACAATAAAATCCTGACCTCCTGAAAGCAATCCTTACAGGATGAGCCGGGAGGAGGGGGCTTAGATGCCTTTTCTCGCTGGGTGTGCCTGGAACTGTGTTTACGGAGGAGCTGGATCTTCACAAGTGGAAGAGGAGCCGAGGGCCGGACCTCGGATTGCATGGTTAGATTCATTATGGAGGTCAACTGGTGGGCACATGTTTGTGTCAGCTGGTTCCAGGCAGCTTGTGGGGGGCACTTCTACCAGGATGGAGAGGTTTTACTGTTAGTTGTTACATCAGAGCAGTGAACATTTTACAACACTTTATTATTGAAACTATCTTATGAAGTCATTATTTTTTTTAATCACAGGAAAGCAGCAATAATTTCTTAACTATAGCAGTTAGTGGTTCCAGAGTTACAGTAATGCAGAGAAGACTCTCATCTCTAACCAGTACAGTGACTTTGATACCAGTTTCAGGATTCAGAGAATTCAGATCTTGTCTTTTTTAATTACAGACTGAAAGTGGATGTGGTTTAAAGCAGGAATGAATGTGTTGCACTGGGTGCAGGAATATTTACTGACTGCAGTGGATCAGACTGGAATAAAGAACCAATCAGCAGTCTAGATTCTGGAACAAGCTTGCTTGTTGGCTCACAAACCCAAAGATGAACTTGGATATTGAAGCTGGTGTAAAATGACAGATCTGGCAGAATTCATTGGGTTGGTTGTTTTTGTGGTATAGACATAATTTAGTCAGTACTGCTAAAGTTACAACGGTGACAAAACCCTGGCTGTGTAATAATAATGAGGGGTATTTTATCATCCGTCTCGCCTTGAAAATGATTGGTTTAATGAGGTGCATATGTGAATAAATGGCCAAAGTCTGAGCTATTACACGTAGTTCTTGTCAGGCTGTCTTCTTTTGTTCTATACTGTAATGCTGGGCAGACTCTTCTTCCTCCGTCTGCGTCTCTCTTTCTCACTCTCACGCCAGACTGTCTGATTTTATTAATGGATCCAACAGGAACTGAGGAGCAGAGTTTCTCTTTACCAACAAACAAATTAGTCTTTGTGTTTTGAGCCGCTCCAAGCCCTCCTCCCTCTCTCTGGCTGCGGGAAGAGAGAATGAGAGGGAGCGAGAAAGAAGGGAAAAAAAAGCAGGGATGAAACAAAGGAGACATGCAGCTCCATGGCTGCCGAGCACGGCCCTGAGGCATTCGCGACGATTGGAGAAAGCAAATACTATTTTCTCGTGGAGGAAATCATTTCCGTTCTAAATTTGGACGCCTCTACTACACTGACAGGAGCGGATAAAGGCCATTCATCTTAATAAACAATGCGCTATTTTGAGCGGGCTGGGTGAATGAATAACTTCAAATGGGATTCGCATTCTTGGCAGTATGTCATTTCAGCAGTTTGTGTGCTTATCAGGAGCACATCAGGCAAAAAAAGGGTTTTCCTCACGGTGGAGCCCAAAGAGTCATCATTCTTTATGACTAGATCACAATTTGAAGCGGTGCAGTTTTCAAATCGCAAGAGCTGCACTTTTCATTCAGCCTGCATTATCAACATCACAGGTTATAAGTGGACTTCGAACCAATAGCCTGTTAACTGTCGTGAGTCAAGAATAACTGAGGAAACAACACGTGTGCTGAGATTTAGAGCTGTTTAAACTCTATGTAAAGCAGGCCGGCCGCAGATGCTGGAGTGTGACATTAGGCCCGTTGTTCTAGTGCAGGGATTGATAGGTTAGGACTGCTGTGCGTATCTGATGAGGAAGCGTTTGAATGATGGTGTTTTGACATTGCCGGGAGATGAAAACGCTTCCATTTATCTCATAGCTGAGGCCCCGTAATGATGGCTTTCAGAGAGAGGGTGACCTAAGCTGCTTTAAGAACATAAAAGGTTTAGCCCAAGGAGCTCATATGTCAACACATTTCTACTGATCACCACTGCCTTCTAGGGAACTTCGGCTCTTTGTAAAGTTGTTTTTGTTTCGCGCTGATTCTTTTTCTTGTTCTAGGTAGGTCATAACAGGTTAAAGGGCCCATGTTATGGAAAATTGATTCCCTTTATTTTGAAAAAGAGTTTGTACCGTTCACTCTAGGGCTGAAACGATTCCTTGAGGAATTTGAGTAAGGCGATTAAAAAAAAAAATAATCGAAGCAAATTCTTTGCCTCGAAGATTCGTTTAGTCCATACAATCATATACAGTGCACTGTTTGGCACGGATCACTTTTATTGTTCCACAGCGTGCGCTTACGGTGTTGCCAGGTTACACGAAGAAGACGTGGTGTGATGCCGTGGATTGCAAAATAGAGAAAAAGAGAGAAAATAAGGAGAAACAAACAGAAGAGACGGACCAGAGAAAACCATACCAAAGTCTACTGTAAAACTGAACTAGCCGAGGGAGCCGTTACTGAGAGTAATCCTGAAGAGAGACGAGCCTGAAGTTAGATTCTTATGTGAATTACGCCTTTCCACCTTAAATGGTGCAGCAGTTACAGGCGGCAGAATGTAACTTCTATACCATTTAAGGTGGAACGAGGTATCCAAATAAGAAGCTAACTTCAGAAAGCAAGCGACTAAGCTTTCCTAGCAAACTGATAGTGAGGCCCCCAGCCGAGCTCGACACCAGTGTCTCAGCATCTGAGCAGAAACCGTCAGTACTGTACTATATGCAATTTATGCAATAAAATGTTAAAAACCTTTTATCTTACATATTTACTATTGCTCTTTAATTAAAAATACATATATTATCCGATTACTCAATTAATCGATGGAATAATTGATAAAATACTCGATTACTAAAACAATCGATAGCTGCAGCCCTAGTTCACTCAGCATACAGTCCATACAGTCCATCAGTGGAAACTAAGCTGCAAAAACAGCCTACTTTTAAATTGACCATGTGGTGTGTATATATATATATATATATATATATATATATATATATATATATATATATATATATATATATATATATCATATTCTGTCTATTACAGTTCAACACCAGCCATTCTCAGTGCTGAAGTTATAAGGAGTGTTTCACTCGGGGCTGTTTATAGAATAAGGCACAATTCAGAGCAGCAGTAACAATTCCAGCCTGTTTATTGTAACAATTGAGGCTGTAAACAAGCTGTGGCTCTTTTTGCTGTAGAGAGCTGTTGCTGTTGCTGGTATAATTCGTTTTTCAGTTCTGAAAGTAGATGTGGCATAAACGTGAAACAAAGCTGAGGTGCTGGTCACTTTTAATTTCACACATAATATTTTTCAGCCGTCAGCTTTTTACGTATTTAAATGATGCAAGTTTTCGGTAGTATTCCAGGAATTTTGATACCCCATCCTGCATACAACAATGCAAATGTGAGTAGTGCTTAGAGATGGAGGATATAAGCCCTTTGAATCATGTTGTCTCAGGGTATTGGTTTTTAGTGCTTTGTATGACGGTCTTCACTTGGTAAAGTAGTGACTATACTAGGCTGGAGTTTATGATGTCCAATCTTATGGCCTCTTTGTTTGATCTCTGTGTTTAATGTACGGCATGAGATCTTGCTGGCCGCATGTTGGCTTCTCTGTCTACCAGGACAGCGAGCTCCAGTAACCGTCACTGCTACTCGAAGCATGAGATAAATTAGCTGCTGGGGAGCTATTTCTACTGACAGCCCAGTTAAAAAGAGTGATAATTCTCCTAAATAAAACATTAATGTTTCATTTGAGTGTGTGTGTGCGAGAGAGGGAGAAAGAAAGAAAGAAAGAAAGAAGGAGAGAGAGAGAGAGGCGGGGAAGGACGCTGTCCTTCTGAGCTGTGGTTTTGCATATGGGTTGTTTTCTGCGTGGACTGTAGACATGGATGGCCTTTTTAAAGGCGGGTCATGTGGGGTGACATTTTTCAGAAGCTTTTTGGATCACTTATCCCACTGAACTATACAGAGAATGCAAAGCCTCTGCCCGAGCAACATGTCCCTTTGTGTAAAGTAGGAACAAAGGCAGGCATAAATCTGTGTGTGCAAATAAATGTACAGGTTAAGACAACAGATTCTTTATAAGCTGCACTGTTTATCCTGCACCACTGTGTGCACAGGACTCGTTTGGCTAAATTTGAATAATATTTCTCTGGACTATTGATCTTTCTGCTCTGGCCCTTTGTTGTGCTTTGAGCTTCATGTAGAATTTCTTTTTCATTCAGTTCCTTGAACCCTCTGCTTGTTGTTGAGTTAATAGTCTTAAATGGGGATTCCTCTGGTTGTTTTAGATACAGTTTGTTTAGAATTCTTTTTTGCATACAACAATAAAAAGATGCTAGTATTTTCCATAATTAGTAACAGTAGGGTTTTACTTTTGTGGTTGGTTGAGGTGGAGCTTCTGGAACTGTTTTGAATCCAAATAATGATCATAATGATGAGAATAATATTTATGGGGTCAGTGTGTGTCTGTTCATAGGTCACCTGGGCGTACACTACAGCATCTCAAGCTTAATATCAAACTGAACTTCATGTCTTTTTGTCACACTAGACCAATTAGTGTTTAATTAGAGTTCAGTAAGGTCCACCTAGAGGAGATCTCCTCAGGCCAAAGTCCGGACCAGCATCAATTCTAACGTGTGTTGTGATTCAGTGGGGTATCCTGTTTACTGAAGTAGCCTAGTATCAGCATCTTATACCATCAGCTACTGAAAGACAAACTTATTACAAAAACCGTCCAGTATATTTCAGTATATTTACTGTTTAAATGCTGAACTGAATGAATTATGTATAAACTTCTAATATTTTTTTTGTTTTGTTTGGACTACATTTAAAAAAAACTGAATGCTTTTGAAAAAATAGCATTTTAAAGTGTTTATTTATAGAGAAAGTAAATAAAATCTTGTTAACTCAGCTTCACAGATTGACATGCTGGTTTTACAGAGCGGTATTCTCCAAAATTAGACGAGCGAGTCCATTCCATAACCGTTCCTGTTAAACAGTCCGTTTCTCTGTTGACTTTTCTGTTTTTACGTTAGACTCGCTTTAGTCTCCGGCTGCTGCTTCTGGCTTCGTACCTCGCCTGTGTGCGCACTGCACGCCCCAATGTGCACAGATCTGATTGGCTGAGGAGCGGCTTCGGTGATCTTACAGCGCACATGATTGGTCTGTGAGTTCACTGTGCCGTAAAGCCCGTATACATGAAAATCTCGGCTGCTTAAAATAAACACAGTCACAGTTAAATCATTCTCAATAGTTTATCGGTTTGGGTCCAGTCTGCCTATTAGTGACCCCTGCACTAATCATACCTAGAGTGCATATAATGAGGTTTGGATACGAGTAAGAACTCAATATCTCACATCTCCCTGCCTTAGCATAGCTAAACTTACTAGACCGGACCTGTTTGTGCACAGTGTGAAGATGCAAGCTGGGGATTGAGGTGGGGCTGATATCACAATGAAAACTGGAAACTATTTCACTACAAATTGGCATCCGGGCTTTTTATTACTATTAATTACTTGTGTTTTGGATGCACTCCTCAGTTCAGGTAGTGTGCAGGGACATTTTTTCACTTTTTTCTCCACTTTTCTAACTCTCTGATTGGCTGGTGTTTATCTCATTGGGTTCACCTCTCAGGGCAGGACTTGTGAATGTTTTAGCTGCACACAGTCTTAGCCAAAGCGTGATGTGGAGAATAATTCCGATAGCGCTTTTTATTATTGGCTTTTCATCGTTCGCACTGGGAGACAGTCGAGTAGGAAAGGAGATGTACATGTGCAGTGTAGTGCCTGGACTCCAAACTTCAAACCACTTCAACCCAAATAGCAGACAACTTTGGTGATGGGAGATGAGCAGATGAGACATGAAGTACATGGCGTGGCTGGAAAACGCAGGGAATCAAACACACACTGACGGTAGCAGGTCTCACGGCTTTACCTGTCCGAGCATACATGAACTACAAGCAGCGTTACTTACAGGAGCCAAAGAGAAATACAGGAAAGAGCCTGGTCAAGTGGTCAGCTCTCTCTATTGTGCACACACAGCAATGCTCCTGCACACAGTACTTGTTATGTAGTAAGTGTTCACCCTAAAAAACTTGTAAAATATAATATATTTGCACCTGTAATCTGTATCTGTTCATGTACATGTTAATGTTGCTTCATGTTTAATATCAGATGAATGCTCTGATTGCTTACTGTATTTTTTCTCTCTCCCGCCTCCAGTCTGCGGTCCTCACATCGATATCCGAAATGAGATCAGCGAGTTCAAGAAGCTGGAGAACTGCACGGTGGTGGAGGGCTACCTGCGGATCCTCCTGATAGGAGACAAGAACCACAACCCATACCAGGAGTTCCGCACCCTCAGCTTTCCCAAGCTCAGGATGGTGACCGACTACTTGCTGCTGTTTCGCGTGGCGGGCCTGGACAGCCTCAGCGTGCTCTTCCCCAACCTCACGGTCATCCGAGGACGCAACTTGCTCTACAACTATGCCCTGGTGATCTTTGAGATGACCAGCTTGAAGGACATCGGCCTGCACAGCTTGAAGAACATCACGCGAGGGGCCATCAGGATCGAGAAGAATCCGGAGCTGTGCTATGTAGACTCGGTGGACTGGTCGCTAATTATGGATGCAGAGTTTAACAACTACGTCGCTGGGAACAAGCCGTCCAAGGAGTGTGGGGATGTGTGCCCGGGCATTATAGAGGAGAACCCCGAGTGCCCCAGGACCAGCTTTAACGACAATTATAGCTACCGCTGCTGGACCTCCAACCACTGCCAGAAAGGTATGAAGGGTTTTATGTTAATAGCAGAGTTGCTGTTCAGCCTGATGCTCAAGGGCAATGCTTTGTGATTGTGTGTAAGTTTTCTTTGTTGTTGTTGTTGATGGTCAGGACTGCTTTCCCAGGCTGTTCTGGGAAAATGTCTTTCTTCAAGCCAGTGAACTTCTCATGTGAAAGTTATTAGCTATGTCAGAGCTAATCTACCACTACAAGTATAGAGGACACCTGGACTTCAGTGTTACGTGAAGCATAATCAACAAATATGGAATCACTTTACAGGAACCGTCTTTCAGTGTTAGCACAGCCTCACTGTTGTTATCCTAATGAGTTATAAACTTTACAACCTACTGGTGATATTGTCATCACTCTTTAAAAGCTACTGTTATATTTGCACTTGTCTTTCACTTTCACTGTCTTGTTTCCTTTTCATTTAAACAATGGCAGTATGAGCAGTATTCTGCTAGACTAAAGCTTAGGGCTGGGAACAACAAATCCTTTTTTGTTAAAGATTATGTCCACTCCCAAACATCAGAATTGATATTATTGAACTGGATGATATAAAGGATCTGCATTTCCTCTACTGTAAATAAACACACAAGCACCAAAAGACATGATGAAGTCAGATACTTGGAGACAGCCTGGCTTGGAAGAGGAAAGAAAATGCAGAATCTTATAAATGCACACATATTCTGCACATATCTACTATAAAAAAAGAAAGAAAAACATGTGTATGAAACATGAGCCCATGTAAGAATGCGTAGTAATAAAAAATTGGGATGCATCAAGATGGCACTCATTTTATCTTGCCACACTGAATTAAAATTAAAAATAAATAATAATAAAATAAATAATACAATTGTGAGGCGGTGTTTACAGACTCCCACCCCTGCTGATACTGTAGTAAGTGTTTGGACTTCTACAGAGCTGGAGGTCTGCCTCTGTGGCAAGTCTTGTCAGGTAAATATTTGCCTAGTCTTATCTATGTTGTGTTGAGAGACTTATGACTGGAGCTCTCTTGCCATTAATTAAAAGCTATGACAACAGCAGAGGATGGTGGATGCTTCAGCTTGTTTCCCGTCCAAGAAAAGAAAACAGAGACCCGCGGTGGCACTCTGTTAGAAACTGTTTGCAGAAAGCAGAGAGTGGAAAATGATGACTTTACTGAGTTGGATGCTGTCCTGTAGATTGTTCTTTGTGAACAGACAGTCGTTTCAGTTTGCTGTCTGTCAGTAGGGTGTTATATATTCTGCCGTGGATGTGGCTACTCAAATCTGTCTTTGCAGTAAAACGTCAGACAGCGCTTCGGAATTTGTATTAGGCAAAGCCTAAGTATGGTGGATCCAGCTGAATGTAGGGGGTCTACCAGCGTTTGAATGCAGCCCACTGTATTTTTCCACTGGGTGCCAACACTCCCTGATCTGCATGCCTTCATCTAAGCGCTGGTTGGTTGACGGAAATGGATGCCTGCATGTCCCTCACATCTGGCTGGGGGTTGCCTCGGAATGCCACGAAACAGCAGACTCTGGCTTTTGCATTGTCTGCTCCCTCTTCCTCTCTCAACCACACAAGAATGGTGGGAAAAATGCAGTGGACATGCTTTTTCCCAGGCATGGCCTTCAGGAGGCTTGTGCTGAGTTCAGGTTCATTCTGGGGACGGACAATCTGGACCCGACCCCTCCTTCCCATTTTTCTCTACAGTAGGAACACAAACAGAGGAAATGGGGTCCTCCACAGATACGTGTTGTGTTTTGGGCCGGAAGCCGAGGCCAGTTTATTGTTGTGCGGAGCTGTTTCTGACGACGCCTGTCCGCTGTACCGAGGAACTGGTGGCTGGGGCTCTGAGTGACCCTCGAGAGGGAGAAACAGTGGGCTCAATGTAGCCTTTTCTTTTCAGTGACCCTCCTGTGTGCTGATGCCGGCTGTTCCCGGCAGCCCCTCCTAGGACATGTCAGCACCTGCTCCCCTGCACACCTGTTCAGTATGTTAATGTTGTGTCTGAATGGTGTGTCTTTGGGGGCTGAGTGAGTCATCTATATCCAAGGCTCGCTCAGCACAACAGAAAAACAAAGAGAAAGGCTGGTAGTCACAGCAGAAAAGGACCTGCTGAAGGTCCTACTGATTCACTGGTGTTTTCCTAAGGACTTGGTAGAACTCGCAGCCAGCCGCCACCTGTCCAGGGGTGTTTTTCTGCCTCTGCTTCCCCACAAAGCAACAAAAGGGATGCAAAATTTGCTTTGGGAAATGGCACCACAGCTGTTTTTCCTAGGCTTTATGCTCTGTTTGCGTCTCCATGTGCTCAAAAGATTGTTAGTTGCTGGAAAAAAAACTAGAGCTGCAACTAACCATGACTTTTACAATTGGGTACCCTCTCCAGCGTTTTTCAATGATTTGACTAATCTCACTGTTCGCCTTCTTTCGTTCCTCTGCTTGTGCTTCCGTCTAGCTGGAGAAAGTTCTTTCATGTTGTAACCCAACAGTAGAAGCCATATCGCCTGTTATGGCTTTTGTAGAGTTTTGCAATCTTTTGGAGTGGCCATGTGTACCATGAGCACTAGGGGTGTGCCGTATCGTATACAATAATAACGGCAACATTTTTGAATATTGTGAACGAAATTATTCCCTGAAATGTCATGCCGTCCCTAGTTATCACACCAGGGTACTACTTTTTTACTGTTTTTATCAAGAGAAGAATTCACACTTTTCTCATTTCCCATCATATATCTACTAGAGACAGATTTGATCTGTCCAGTATCGTTCATTTTACTCCAGTCCTGGATATATGAAGATATTCAGAGTGCATTATTTGGTATTGTGACATTCTGGATCATTGACTTCTGTAACAATCTGATGAATTCTTGTATTTTTTAATATCTCAGTTAGGGGTGTGCCATATTATATCATATGCAATAATACATTTTCATTTTGTTGCAGTAGTAAATTCTTGAGATATTTTTTTCAATGCAATGTTTTGTCATATTGCCAAGAGTATCGGTATCGCAAAAATACCATTAAATATCGTGATATTATTGTAGGGCCATATCGCCCACCCCTAATGAGCACATTATAAAACTTGCCTTAACTTGACTTTTGTTTAAGGCCGGGTATTAGTAGTTTCTGCTACTTATACCTTGATATGGATACTAATTCTCGAACGGTACTTTGATACCTTCTTTTAAATTACCAACCACAAGTGGTTAAGACTTAAACAACAACTAATGGAAAGTGCTTATTGATGTTTTCTCTGTAATTGATGTTGTCAACTTTATCAGCTAATCACTGCAGAACACTTTGAGAAGTGGGGAAAAGAACAGAGATTAAGAAGGCAGAGGACGACAGCCAGTCTCGCCCTTCTCAGTCGTGTTTACCCGTTCCTAGACCAAAGCGAAGCTGAGGTGAACAAGGACATGAAAAGAGAGCCTTGAGGGTTTGAAAGCTGAAGATAAGGGCTAATGGGAGCAAGCGCAGTGAACTTGAGAGAGAAAAAGGCCAGAGTGTTGGGAGGTTAGCAGCAGCAGTAGGAGGAGGTGGATGGTGACTGACTGAAGCCTCGGTGTCGCCCTTCTGTCGTCCCGCTGCCTCTCCATGGCTCTCAATCCAGCCTCTCTGGCGCTCTTTGAAGGGCAGATCCACCCCCGCTTCTCTCTCCCTGTCTCTCTCTCTTTCTCTCTCTCTCTTTCTCTCTCTCCCCCCCACCACCCCCTCCACATAATTGCCTTGTTTTTCTCGAGCGCAGATGTTTCTTCAAGGGCACGCAGTGGTTTTGTAGTCAATCTGGAGCAGGGTTCTCTCTGACAGTGGCGCTCTCTAATTACGCCACCGAGAGATGCTGTCCACTACCGCTTACTTGACTCGCTGCATGTCCATGTGTTCCTGTGTCTGTCCACGAGTCAAATGGGACGTGGAGCTATTGTGTTTGCTTGTTTGTTTTTTGCCTTTTTTCTCTTTCTGAAGTGTTTGAACGTCGGGCTAAAACATTCCTTGTTCTAGCATGTGCTCACTCCTGTTGAGGGTCAGTGTACATGCACAAGCAAGTCCAACACACCTCTTTCTGCACCACTTCTTTACCACTGTTGGGCCAACTGGTTTCAGACTCATGAGGCCAACTGTGGTTTAGTTTTCAGTCTGCTGTGCTACTGAATCAGAACCAGAAAGTACTGAAGAAAACGACATAGGAGTGTGGCTAACTGCTAACAGCCTAATACGTATACACACACCACCCACTGCAAACCGCATGTGTCACTCTAGTAGCAGTCTCTCTTTGTACTTTAAAACGATAGTTGAAACTAAGTCTGTACTGCAGTTACACCTGTAGATGGCTACCTAGACTAGCATTAGCATCACTCACAGCTTACATCAGCACTGAACAGTTCTCTTTCTTATCTTTCTGTCATTTCAACACCACACATTCAAATTTGTGCTCTCAGATAGTATCCTTTAAAAAAAACAACAACCAAAAAGCATTTGGGCCAGTGGAACCAAGCCTGTACTGTGGTGGAGGCACCATATGCTTGTGTTAGCTTAACCTAGCAGCCTCTCTTCTGGTTAGCTGCACTGTTTAACATTTAAAAATTGGTGTTAGATTAAAGCGTCAGTGTTTCTTTAATGGTGGATTTAAAGTCGTGCATTTCAGTTATTTGGGTTTTCAGGTTTGAAATAACGCAGCAGGAAGTGACGTCACAATAAATGGAGAACCAGTCAGCAAATCATCGCTTTATTGCATCGTCCTACCAAACTGTTCTGTGGCCATGATTAACTAACAATGTCAAGAAAATCATGTTAGGCTGTGTTGAACCGTGTCCGTGTGGAAATGCCACCGGAACGCTTGCCCTCCGTGCTCAGAGGCATTTGGCCCTGCAGTGAAAAAGAGGCCTTTGATTGAGCGGGGCTCATTGTTTGTGGACCGCCTGGGCTCCGCTTTGTTTGTTAACCGAATGATCAAAGAGTCTTGACATGTGCTACCGTCTAATAAAGCGGTTGCTCACAACTCACTGCTGAAGTCATGTCTCCTGTTCACTGACCCCAGCCATCAGGACTTGAGGAGCTGTGTTTGATGAGGGTTCCCAGACCACGTAACCCACCATATCACCGTCTTCTCATGAAAATCTGCCTAATCTAAAAAGAGCTGTCTTTCTCCTGAATTACTTTTTAAGTGCTTTGTAAAAGCACGAGTAAACAAAAGTATTTTTCAGACACTTCTATCTTTCGTCAAAGCTTTAGGCTCATGAGTTTCACGCCCCAAAACGCCTCAGATCATACAAGAACAAGACATTTTCTTGTTTTATTTTAAGCTAAAGTAGTGTTACTAGGGATGTACCGATAGCACTTTTTCCTTACCAATTCCAGCTTTTCAGGTATCTGCCGATACTGATTACCGATACCAACTCTGACCTAAATGCTCGATATATGGCTATAAATCCTGATATTTATAGTGTTCCACTTTTTATATGTTGTATTTTTTATGTCTTATCCTGAATAAGATATAATAACCTTCAAAGATTGACTGGTTGAGTAACTGCACATTAAAAAGTTTGAGCTATGACAAAATAAAAATTGCCACAATGCAGAAACACGTGCAGCCATTTAGTCAATAAGCTTCATGGTATCGGCGCCCTCTATTGCTGATACTGTGTGCAAGTGCCAGTATCGGTGCCGATACTGATACGGTATCAGTATCGGTGCAACACTAACGAAAAAGAAAAGAGACTAGCGGAAATATAGTGTTTAGGTGTGGCTTCATGTCACCCTGTAAAGCCTGTCATACATGTTTAAAAAAGGTGACCAGCTGATTATATGCAGGACCAAATAGTCACAGGTGTAAACAAACAAACAAACAAACAAATAAATAAAAAGATCCAGCTCAATGTTTAGTTCTCAAATACAGAATATGTGTGCATCTGCACATTTCCACTAGAGAGCTCTCCTTTGCAAGACATGTTGAATTTTATTTTTAGATATAAAGATTTCAAGATGTACATAAATGTATGTATCCTCAAAGTCTTATTTTTTTATATTTTTAATGATTTTTGGCACAGCCATGTTTAAGCTTGATTAATTGAATGGAAGTAAATTCAAATAAATTATCTTTTATCAAAATATATACATCATTTGCCTCCCAATGCCCAACAGTGTAAATCCTTATACAGTTAAGCAAGAAGCTACGTTGTTGTTTTAATAAAACAGACAGTTTAAGCATTCTTGAGGAATACTGACAAAATTCATAGTGTGCTCAGAAACGCCTGCCATGACATAATTTACTATGATAGCATGTCGTCATGCTGTCTGTGTTCAAGATAAAAAGCAGTTTACTCAAACCCACTGTCTGTAACTTACTGTGTACCACACAATAGACCATAACCAGCAATCATTTAGACACAGTCAGCACTTCTCTTTATATACTCTGGGGTCAGATAAAGTCATGTAGTTTCCATACACATTTAACCTTCAGTGTTGCTGGTAAACCATTGTTGGGCTGGGTTCTCGGAATAGGGAAATTAGGGATAAACTTAACAGAACCGCCCTACAGCTATCATCGACTTTGATCTCGGAGACAAACTTGTTTTAATGTCCCCCTTTTTTTCTTTTCTTTTTTTTTTTTT